>CM041537.1:5525123-5557623 GCA_023238725.1 Scortum barcoo
TTGAAAAGGCACATGAAAACCCACACAGGTGAGCGTCCGTACCTTTGCAAAACATGTGGGAAGACATTCAGTGACAGCACATACTTAAGAAGGCACATGAAAACCCACACAGGTGAGCGGCCGCACCTTTGTAAAACTTGTGGGAAAACATTCAATTATATGTCCGCTTTGAAAAGGCACATGAAAACCCACACAGGTGAGCGGCCGTACCTTTGCAAAACATGTGGGAAGACATTCTGTGAAATGCCCTCTTTGAAAAGGCACATGAAAATCCACACAGGTGAGCGGCCGTACCTTTGTAAAACATGTGGGAAGACATTCTGTGAAATGCCCTCTTTGAAAAGGCACATGAAAATCCCACAGGTGAGCGGCCGTTACCTTTGTACAAAACATGTGGGAAAACATTTCCTTATATGCAATCGTTGAAAAAGCACATGAAAATCCACACAGGTGAGCGGCCGTACATTTGCAAAACATGTGGGAAAACATTTCCTTATATGCAATCGTTGAAAAAGCACATGCAAATCCACACAGGTGAGCGGCCGTACCTTTGTAAAACATGTGGGAAAACATTTCCTTATATGCATATGCAATCGTTGAAAAAGCACATGCAAAATCCACACAGGTGAGCGGCCGTACCTTTGCAAAACATGTGGGAAAACATTTCCTTATATGCAATCGTTGAAAAAGGCACATGCAAATCCACACAGGTGAGCGGCCGTAAAACATGGGAAAACATTTTATATGTAATCATGCCTTTACATGCAATCCAAAGGCAAAACATGTGGGAAAACATTTCCTTATGTGGCATCGTTGAAAAAGCACATGAGAATCCACACAGGTGAGCGGCCGTACCTTTGTAAAACATGTGGGAAGACATTCCGTGAAATGCACTCTTTGAAAAGGCACATGAAAATCCACACAGGTGAGCGGCCGTACCTTTGTAAAACATGTGGGAAAACATTTCGTGATACGCCAACATTGAAAATACATATGAGAATCCACACAGGTGAGCGGCCGTACCTTTGCAAAACATGTGGGAAGACATTCATTGACGGCACACAACTGAGAAAGCATATAAGAGTCCACTCAGGTAAGATGAGTGAGCTTTCAGACTGAGCAGTATGTTGACAATCCACATGAGAGCCCACACAGGTGAAAATCAGAGATTCAGTTTCCATAAAACACTGAAAAGGCATGTGAGAATCCACACTGTGGAGAAGACGTATATTTCCAGTACATGTGGGAGAGCTTTGAGCTGCAGTGTTTACCTGACAGCCCACACGAGAAGAGCTCATTTTGCTTTGCAACACCAGTGGAAAAGATCCGAGATTCAAGAATTATTTGTTATGTGCACAACAATTACATGGAGCAGTCGTTGGCAATGACGTTCTTGAGTCGCAAGCTCCTTTTTAACAATGTTCAAAAAATGTTGTTTGGAGATGAAAGAATCTCTCTACACTCTTGCAGTAGGAGTTTCTCTGTAGTTGAATGTCAAATGTTTTCCACAAACATGAGACCTCAATGTCTTCATGTAATGTTTGTGTGACTGCATTACTTATATTTCTGTATCAAAAGTAAACTGAAAGAACTGTAATCTCTCAGATTGAGGGGAAAATGTTACTGTCACCATGAGTGCACATTAAAGGCTGCTGAAATAAAGCTGTGATGTTGATGGTTGTTGTTTTTAACAGATGTGTATTTCTGAAGCATCTTAGATCGATTCAGTTTAAACATTGAGAGGGACTCAAAATCCACGCAACTTTGGTTGTTTTTAGTAGTTCTATATGAAGCCTCCTACACATCTTTGTAAGAAATCACATTTTAGATTTTACAGTGATCGACAGTAACTCTCAGCTCTCAAAGCTCAGGTGTCTCTTTGCCCGTTCTATTTTCTCTTATTAGCTTATGATATTGATAAAGAAAAAAAAAAGAATGTTTGATAATGCATTAATGTACTCTGCTACTGCAATTCAAAGCAAATATTTCAATGTTTTGCACTCTATAATTCAAGTTTTGTCATTCAGATAGATTTTAATTAATTAACACTTTGGATACACTGTTATTTGTCCTGATATATTTGATATATATATATATATCAACATCGCACAAGTAGCCACAGAAACAACGGATACACCTCTACCATGTCAGAGGTTGAATGTAATAGTGACACAGGTGAAAAGTCTTTCCAGTGTGAGACTTGTGGAAAGTATTTTAAGTACAAGTCAAAATTTGCAAACCCACCTGAGAACACACACAGGTGAGCGGCCATGCCTTTGCAAAACCTGTGGGAAAACATTCAGTTATATGTCCGCTTTGAAAAGGCACATTCATTGACGGCACTCAGTTAAAAAAGCATTTGAGGATCAACTCGGATGAGATGCCGTATGCTTGCAAAACATTACTAATTCATGTGGGTCAACTTGGAAGTTAATGTTAAATGACTTTTTTTCTTTTTTGGGCTGGATGACTTTTTATATGTAATAATAAACCAAAGTTTTGCTAAGATTAAACAGACAAATGTTCATGTAGAGATTTTTGTCATATACTGGATGAGTTTCTCTGTCACATCTCATTTTGTTTTATGGTCTTAAAATCTCTCAGAAGAATTCATATGAGTCCTGATTCAGTTTTTACTGTTACTACAAACGGTTTTGAACAGTTACATTTTAGCTGTAAAGTTGTAAACATGAAAGAAAGAAAATTATTGACAAAAAAAAATGTGTTTATTGCATGACTGTAACTTCAATATGTTCTAGAGTCTGCTTTGTATGACAAAACACCTCAAACAGCACAATAAAGACAAAGTGATGTCTTTCATCAACAAAAAGAGAAGGAATTAAAGGCTTTAAAAATCCAATTGCGCCTTATTGACTTATCATACAACAAGCTGTGTGCCATTATTTACATAGTAAAGGTATAGCATTGCTGAAATACATCTATGAAACGATTACATTAGATAATGGTTAAATATCTCATTTACCTTCGGTGTGTGATGCAGAGCTGTGCAAGATCAGCTTCACACTGTGGACACGAGATGTGGCTCAGATAACAGTCTGTACCACAGGGAAACATGAGACACACACAATAAGAAACCTGTTAGACTAATCTAAACACTTTCTCAATGCTGAAAGCCTTTAAACTTCAATGAACGGCGTTTTCTTGTGGCCACAAAGGGTAATTATTTGATATTATCACATTACAGTAAAATATTCCCTTGAACCAGTTACTTACATAACTGAGCAAACTGATTTAGAGGGAACAAAGACTCATTTTCAATTAACTCAGTCACTTGTATCAGTGTTTAAACTTATTTAAATCTAGCTACATTTGTTTAATCAGTTTTTCATATTTAAACATTTAAATCAAACACAACAGTCTGAGTTGAATGGAGTTTCAGCTGGTTTCATCTTATCTCTTATACGGTATGTATGATGGTATTTCTGACAAAACAAAACTCCAACCCTTACCTGTCTCACCTGTTAGAAAGAGAAGAAATACAAGTTATATTTGTTGGAGGGAGAGAAGAGACAAACAGAGAGAAAACAACGCTCGGAACAAAACCACAACTTTCACAAAGGAGGACGACTACAGGAGAGAAAACCTTTAAACTTTTTTAAAAACCTGAATAATGGAAAGTGAATGGAAACAGAGAATAATCTGACCTTCATTTGTGTCATGTTTCCATCATCACAATGGCTTCTCAAACACAGGAGGATCTCACCTGTCCATTCTGCCATGACATCTTTAAGGATCCTGTTGTCCTGACATGAAGCCACAGCTTCTGTAAAGACTGTCTGGAGAGATAGAGGAGAGAGAAATTAATGCACCAGTGTCCACTTTGTTAAGCAAATAGATTTATTGAATGATCCAACTTGTAACCTGGCATTAAAGAACCTGTGTGAGGCTTTTTACTGGAGAGAACAGAAAGCTTCAGCAGAGTCTGAGGCTCTCTGCAGTCTGCACTCTGAGAAACTCAAACTCTTCTGTCTGAACCATCAGAAACCAGTCTGTAAAGATTAAAAAATACATAACAATCACAGATTCAGACCCATCGATGAAGCTGCACAGGATCACAGAGAGGAGCTCCAGAAAACCCTGAAGCTCTTACAGGAGAAACTGAAGGTGTTTGAACAAGTTAAAGGAAACTGTGATCAAACAGCAGAACACATTAAGGTCCAGGCCCGACACACAGAGAGGCAGATTAAGGAGCAGTTTAAGAAGCTTCACCAGTTTCTAGAAGAGGAAGAGGAGGCCAGGATGGCTGCACTGAGGGAGGAAGAGGAGCAGAAGAGTCAGATGATGAAGGAGAAGATGGAGGCTCTGAGCAGAGAGATAGCAGCTCTTTCAGACACAATCAGAACCACAGAGGAGGAGCTGAGAGCTGAAGACATCTCATTCCTGCACAACTACAAGGCTGCAGTGGAAAGAGTCCAGCAGCGCCCCCTGCTGGAGGATCCACAGCTGCTCTCAGGAGCTCTGATAGACCAGGCCAAACACCTGGGCAACCTGACCTTCAACATCTGGAACAAGATGAAGGAGATGGTCTCCTACACTCACTGTCATGTCAGTGAAGAAGAACCTGCAGAGGATCAGAGTTCATCTGGACTGGAACAGAGGAAAGCTCTCGTTCTCTGATCCTGATACCAACACACACATACACACCTTCACACACACTTTCACTGAGAAGCTGTTTCCATATTTCAGCAATGGAGATGTACTCCCACTGAAAATACTACCAGTGAACAACTCTACAGAAACAAAGTGGTACAGCATGAGTTGGGGTCCTTTCAGTTAATCTGTCTATTCACTAATGCTTAGATTATGAGACATTTAGGAAGATTAATCCTGGAGAAAGTCCTGTTTTGTTTTTGTGAGAATCTGAACACAGGAATGACAATGAAAGACTAATCTACTATGTAAGTGAAAAGTTTTGAAGTCTCCACTTTGTGATGTTCTTATATGGTTTTGCTATCATTTGAAATAGTGTTTATACTGTATATTACTGCTAAGTCATAATTACAATGCAGTGATGGTATGGTTGTATGGCAGTCGCGATTTAGCGATTAGTCGTGATTAGTGTCGTGATTCACAAATGGAAATTACATTTCAAAATGTAAATCTCAAAATGTGAATTTAAGATACCTGTAAAACAGTTTTGACATGTTACAAATATATTTTCACCTGTAGAAATTACATGTCCACTAGTCAGAACTGATTTACAGATATCTTTCATTGAATTATCGATATCAGGAATTCCTTTTTTACCACTAAGGATAACAATTAAAGATATCTACACTTGAATTTCCACAGGTTGAAAAAGGATTGTGACTTGTGGAAATGTAATTTCCTATTTGAGATATCAACAATTATATTTCTGATAAACCATTTTGGATATATGGGCGGGGCTCGACATCAACCCTGATCCAGCAGTCAGCCTATTTAAATTATCATATTCATTTCAGGTGTGTGTGTATGTCATTTAAGGTTTCTACAATGACATTTGTCGTTTTCAGCGTAAATTCTGATTTGGATATCTAAAATGAAGTTCAGACTTGTTATATTAAATTTTAGATATGTAGAATTTCATGGTACAAGTTGACTAGTTGTATTTAAGTCACAGATGTCTACAATGAACATTATTCCAATATTAAGAAGTTAATTGCTGATATCAAGAATTTATATTTTAAAAAGTGACAAATGAATTGTAGATGTCTTTCATTAGAATTCCTACTTGTCAGAATTACATTGTATATTTCTTTTGTTTCAGATTCAAACGAGCCAAAAAGCAATTGTTGATATCTACAATAGCTATTCCCACTACTGATTAAATGTTAAAAGGGCTTGGCATAGTTTTTGGGGTTTAATAGTCATTGTGTGTGTGGAAGAATACAGAATTATTCTTACTAGTGTAGATGCCCCAATTGTATATTGATTGTCTGAGAATTTGCTGTGCTTCTACCCCTCGTCTCCTGACCCATGCTGACACTGTCCTGCTAGGCCCTTGATCATCCTAGCTCGCATCTCATGATTATAGTAGCCTTGACACCCCCCTTTTCCCCTCACCTGGTGTGCATCTCATGTTTTAATGTTTCCTGGCTTCCTTTCCTTCTCACCTATTGTATATGGAAATGTCACCCCCTCTCCCTTTGTTCCTGCATCCTGTAACATGTCTGTTAACCACCACCCACAATTTACATAGTGTCTGTCCACTCTTTGTTAACCTTGTATAAAATGACCCTCAGCCCTCTGCTCTGGGTCAGTCTTCTGTTCCAAACCTGGTCTGTGACACTATGGCTCACCAGCGTTTTCCGGATTACTGAATAAACTTCACTTCCATCACAGCAAACCTTGGGTTGGATTTTACTCTTTTCTTCAACATGTGCTGACTAATAATGCAATTTGTAACTCAGAAAGTGTATGTTATGATTATATGCTTATGTATGGTTGATGAGTTTGAAATATTATTCCATCTCCATGACCCTCTTTGTCAAAAGCAAAAATCGCAAATGTTGCAAATATTTTTACACTTCATGCTGTCAATTCTTGCACATCAGTCATATTGTCTTTATTTTTGAAAATATCTTTAAATGTTTTTATTGTCTTTTATTTAGATTTAAATTATGCATCTAAATTGCAGTACTTCTTTTCACTCTTTCTTATATTATTCTACTATGTTTTTTGTCATGTACCAATATATATACACATACATATATATTTGATTGTGTGTATATATATATAGTGTGTGTGTGTATATATATATATATATATATATATATATAGTAGGTACTTTGTAATGATTCATTTAATGATATGATAATGAATAGATAGATAGATAATCGATAGATAGATAGATACTTTATTAATATCCAAGAGAAATTCACAGTTCCAGCAGCTTGAAAGGTGGAAACATAAGGGCATGCAAGTTACAGTAAAAATGCAAAAAGAAAATATAATAATATAGAAGGTAAAAATACAATATAAAATAACAATATAAAATTAAAAAATATAAAATTAAAAAATATAAAATTAAAAAATATGAAATTAAAAAATATGAAATAAAGCATCTGGCAGTTCTGGTTCAAAGGTGCAGTTGTGCAAAATGGCAGTGTGTGACATACAGTTGTGCAACAGTGGGTTTGTACACACTTGAGTCCACGTATAGATGTGTGTGTGTGTGATGAAGTGCTTGTGTCCAAGGTGTGTGGTATGAGCGTGTAGTGAGTCCGGAGCTTGTTTTGAGTTATCGCTTTCCCCAAGAGGTGTTGTAGAGCTGTATGGTGTGAAGGAGGAACGATCTGTCTGTGGAGCAGGACAGTGACAACAGTCTGTCACTGAAGCTGCTCCTCTGCCTGGAGATGGCGCTGTGCAGTGGATGACTTAGGATTGTCTATGATGGACAGGAGCCTGTTCAGCGTCCGTCGCTCTGCCACAGATGTCAGGCTGTCCAGCTCTGTGCCAACGACAGAGCCTGCCTTCCTCACCAGTTTGTCCAGGCGCGCTGTGTCCTTCTTCTTGAGGCTGCCCCCCCAGCTCGCTACCACAGACTGGTAGAAGATCTGCAGCAGCTTCTTGCATGTTGAAGGACGTCCAGCCTTCTGAGGAAGTACAGACAGCTCTGTCCTTTCCTGCACAGAGCGTCTGTGTTGGCAGTCCAGTCCAGTTTATCATCCAGCTGCACTCCCAGGTATTTGTAGGTGTGTACCACCTCCACACAGTCCCCTTTGATGATGACCGGCTCTGGGTGCGGCCTGGGTCTCCTAAAGTCCACCACCATCTCCCTGGTCTTGGTGGTGTTGAGGAGCAGGTGGTTGAAGTCACACCATGTGACGAAGTCCTGGATCAGTTCTCTGTACTCATCCTCCTGTCCACTCCTGATACAGCCCACGATGGCTGTGTCGTCCTGCATGAACTTCTGTACATGGCAGAGCTCCGAGTTTTATTAAAAGTCGGACAGAGTACAGGGTGAACAGGACTGGAGAGAGCACAGTTCCCTGCGGTGCTCCTGTGCTGCTGGCCACAGTGTCGGACCTACAGTCCCCCAGCCTGCACATACTGAGGTCTGCCAGTCAGGTAGTCTGTGATCCATGCCACCAGGTGTGATCCAACTCCCATCTCTGTCAGTTTGTCCCTGAGGAGCAGTGGCTGGATGGTGTTAAAGGCGCTGGAGAAGTCCAAAAATGTAATCCTCACAGCACCACTGCCTCTGTCCAGGTGAGAGAGAGATCGGTGGAGCAAGAAGATGATGGCATCCTCCACTCCTGTCTTCTCCCAGTAAGCAAACTGCAGAGGGTCAAGAGCGTGGTGGGTCTGTGGCCTCAGGTGATGGAGCAGCAGCCGTTCCATGGTCTTCATCACGTGCGACGTCAGGGCGACCGGCCTGAAGTCGTTCAGCTCACCAGGATGTATGTATTCTTAGGGACTGGAATGATGCAGGATGTCTTCCACAGCTGGGGAACCCTCCCCTGTCCCAAGCTCAGGTTGAAATATGCGCTGGAAGAGGGTGTCCCAGCTCCCTCGCACAGGCCTTTAGTAATCGTCGTGGCGATACTCCATCTCCATCTGGACCTGCAGCTTTGCTGGGGCACAGCCTCCTCAGCTCTCCACAGACCTGAGCTGCTGTGATCGTCGTGGGTGGTGTGTGTGGGGGGGGAGGGGAGGTGTCCTCTTCTTTGCTGGTGATGGCTTGTGGGAGTAGGAGGGTGGGAGGCTGCTGTGTTCAGAGGTGTGAATGGGTTGGGGTGATCAAACCTGTTAAAGAACTGGTTTAGCTGGTTTGCCCTTCCCACCTCTCTTGGAGCTGCAGCCAGTGATGGTCTTCATCCCCTCCCACACCTCCCTCGTTCTGCATCCTTTGTTCTGTACTGCTCCTTCGCCTCCCTGAGCTGGACTCTGAGGAGTTCCTTCTGTATCTGCTTAATCTCCTGTGTGTCACCATCTTTAAAGGCCTTCTTCTTCTCATTGTGAGACCCCTGCAATGTTTCCCAGTCCGTGGTCTCGAAGCAGTCTTTCATAGTCTGCTCGGTTGTTGGTAGTCACTTCAAATATATTTTACGCACTAAACTAACATTTTCAGCAGAAAGTGGAAATAAAAGTTCTCATAGTGTTAGAACACATGAAACCAATTAAGATAAATAAAGTATTCTGATTGTGATGTTACAGTATGCATCTATTTCTGCTGGTTTGTGACCCGCCAATAAAGAAGAAGAAGAAGAAGAAGAAGAATATCCAGAGGAAGTAAACAATAGATAATACGTGTTGAATGAACTGGAAGACGGTAGATAAATATCTAATTTGTTATTTAAGCAACGATGTACATGCGCATCTTTGCTGCTGGTATTAAGTCGTAAAGTGAAAGCGGAGCAAATGTTCACTGTCGGAGCGCATTCAGTGTGACACCCGGCGGATATAAACAACAGGTATTTGTCCTGGTTTCTCAGTTAATCTGACTCAATGTATTATCTGTAAAACAACAACACATGTGTTGGTATGTTAAAAGTCATAGAAAAACGTACTGAAGCTTGGTACATGTGCTGAAATTAAACAAAAGTTTTCAATAAATGCAATGAAGTCAAAGCGGAAATATAAAGCTCCCACCAGTCCACTGTCGGAGCGCATACACTGTGACACCCGGCGGATATAAACAACAATAACGGCAGCGTGTTGAATCAGCTGGTAAACATCTGATTTTTATTGAAGCAACGATGTCTTCAGCTGAGTGTTTGAGAGAGTTTGTGAAGGAGCGACTAAGTGCTGCTGCTGAAGAAATATTCACAGTTTTTAAACAAACCATCGTCGAGTACGAAGAAGAGATCGACCGTCAGCGCAGACTGCTGGATATCGTTTGGAAACCAGAAATAAAGTTACACAGGATAGGTGAGCACAACTTTATTATTTAAACAACACAACATTTGATCTGTGCACAGCCTAAATAGTTTAAATATATGCAAGTTATTTGTATTATTTATTTTGCTGTGTGTGCCCGCAGAGCTGCAGCATGTCTGTAATAAGGAGGAAGGTCTCACAGAGGAGCAGCTCTTCATCCAGGAGAGGAACTCCAGTCTGGACCAGGAGGACCCAGATCCTCCACAGATTAAAGAGGAACAGGAGGAAATCTCCACCGGTCAGCAGGGAGAGCAGCTGGAACTGAAGCAGGAGACCGACACCTTTGAGTCGACGCCTGCTGATGAAGGAAGTGACCACAGTGGAGATCAGACTCTGAGCTTGCACCCTGATGAAACTACAGCTGCGGTGGAGAAAGTCAACATACCTGAACCGTCAGAACCAGACAGTGATCACAAACTCCTGATCCGACATCAGAAAGCAGGCAAGCCTGAAACAAAGAATCAACATCGCACAAGAAGACACAGAAACAACAGATACACCTCTACCATGTCAGAGGTTGACTGTGATAGTGACACGGGTGAAAAGTCTTTCCAGTGTGAGACTTGTGGAAAGTATTTTAAGTACAGGTCAAAATTGCAAACCCACCTGAGATCACACACAGGTGAGCGGCCGCACCTTTGCAAAACATGTGGGAAAGCTTTCAGGCTGAGAGGCAGCTTGACAGTTCACATGAGAATCCACACGGGTGAGCAGCCGTACCTTTGCAAAACATGTGGGAAAACATTTCGTGATACAACAACATTGAAAACACATATGAGAACCCACACAGGTGAGCGGCCGTACCTTTGCAAAACATGTGGGAAAACATTTCGTGATACAACAACATTGAAAACACATATGAGAATCGAAATCCACACGGGTGAGCGGCCGTACCTTTGTAAAACATGTGGGAAAACATTTCGTCATGTGCCAACGTTGAAAACGCACATGAGAATCCACACGGGTGAGCGGCCGTACCTTTGTAAAACTTGTGGGAAAACATTTCGTGATACGACAGCATTGAAAACACATATGAGAACCCACACAGGTGAGCGGCCATACCTTTGTAAAACTTGTGGGAAAACATTTTCTCATATGCCAACGTTGAAAAGGCACGTGAATATCCACACAGGTGAGATACCGTACCTTTATAAAACATGTGGGAAGACATTCATTGACGGCACACAACTGAGAAAGCATATAAGAGTCCACTCAGGTAAGATGAGTGAGCTTTCAGACTGAGCAGTATCTTGACAATCCACATGAGAGCCCACACAGGTGAAAATCGGTTCCCTTGCAACACATGCAGGACAAGATTCAGTTTCCATAAAACACTGAAAAGGCATGTGAGAATCCACACTGGGGAGAAGAAGTATATTTCCAGTACATGTGGGAGAGCTTTGAGCTGCAGTGTTTATCTGACAGCCCACACGAGAAGAGCTCATTTTGCTTTGCAACACCTGTGGAAAAGATCCGAGATTCAAGAATCATTTGTTATGTGCACAACAATTACATGGAGCAGTCGTTGGCAATGACGTTCTTGAGTCACAGGCTCCTTTTTAACGATGCTCAAAAAATGTTGTTTGGAGATGAAATAATCTCTCTACACTCTTGCAGTAGGAGTTTCTCTGTAGTTGAATGTCAAATGTTTTCCACAAACATGAGACCTCAGTATCTTCATGTAATGTTTGTGTGACTGCATTACTTATATTTCTGTAAGAAAGAACTGTAATCTCTCAGATTGAGGGGAAAATGTTACTGTCACCATGAGTGCACATTAAAGGCTGCTAAAATAAAGGTGTGATGTTGATGGTTGTTGTTTTTAACAGATGTGTATTTCTGAAGCATCTGAGATCGATTCAGTTTAAACATTGAGAGGGACTCAAAATCCATGCAACTTTGGTTGTTTTTAGTAGTTCTATATGAAGCATTCTACACATCTTTGTAAGAAGTCACATTTTAGATTTTACAGTGATCGACAGTAACTCTCAGCTCTCAAAGCTCAGGTGTCTCTTTGCCCGTTCTTCTATTTTCTCTTATTAGCTTATGATATTGATAAAGAAAAAAAAGTTTGGTAATTTACTCTGCTACTGCAATTCAAAGAACATATTTCAATGTTTTGCACTCTGACAAAACTTGAAGTAATTATATTCAGATAGATTTTCATTAACTAACACTTTGAATACACTGTTATTTGTCCTGATGTTATCTCAGTTAATCTGAATTAATGTAATATCTGTAAAACAACAACACAGGAGCTGGTATGTTAAAAGTCATAGAAAAAAGTACTGAAGCTTGGTACATGTGCTGAACTTAAACAAAAGCTTTCAATAAATGCCATGAAGTCAGAACTGATTTACAGATATCTTTCATTTAACTATAAATATCAGTAATTCCTTTTTACCACTAAGAATAATAATTAAATATATCTACACTTGAATTTCCACAGGTTGAAAAAGGATTGCGACTTGTGGAAATGTAATTTCCCATTTGGGATATCAACAGTTATATTTCTGATAAACCATTTTGGATATATGGGCGGGGCTCGACATCAACCCTGATCCAGCAGTCAGCCTATTTAAATTATCATATTCATTTCAGGTGTGTGTGCATGTCATTTAAGATTTCTACAATGACAGTTGTCGTTTTCAGCGTAAATTCTGTTTTGGATATCAAAAATGAAGTTCAGACTTGTTATATTAAATTTTAGATATCTAGAATTTCATGGTAAAAGTTGACTAGTTGTATTTAAGTCACAGATGTCTACAATGAACATTTGGATTCAAATTCAGATTTCCTTTATTAGTCCCACAGCAGGGAAATTCACAGTGTAACAGCAGCGAGACACACAGTGGAAAATAAATAGTAGGAAATGCAAGACATAGGGTAAGATAAAAATAATAAAATAGAATATTTAGCATAAAAATCTAAAAAAGAATAAATAATTATAACTTTAATTATAATTATACCTGTACACAGTACAGAGAAAGGATGTGCCTGAGAATACATATAAGAATATATAATATCTCAAAGTAGAAAAAAGTGAAAAACAGTGAAACAGTCAAATCAATAGTGAGGTGAAGTGGAGTGTATTGTGCAAGAGTCCAGTTATTAGTAAGTTATTTATTTGTTTATTGTCTGCAGACTAGCGGGCATTTTGTTTGTTGTACAGTCTGACAGCAGCAGGCAGGAAGGACCTGCGGTACCTCTCCTTCACACAGCGTGGATGGAGCAGCAGCGCTCACTGAAGGAGCTGCCCAGAGCTGTCAGAGTGTCCTGTAGAGGGTGGGACGTGTTGTTTAACAGAGATGACAGCTTAAACCATCATCCTCCCGTTTCCCACCACCTCCACTGAGTCCAGGGGGCATCCCAGGACAGAGCTGGCCCTCCTCACCAGTCTGTCCATTCTCCTCCTGTCCCTGTCCGTGATGCTGCTGGCCCAGCAGACTATCCCATAAAAGATGGCTGATGCCACCACAGAGTCATAAAAGGTCCTGAGGAGTGGTCCCTGCACTCCAAAAGACCTCAGCCTCCTGAGCAGGAACAGTCTGCTGTTGCCCTTCTTCCTGACAAGGGCATCTGTGTTGTGTGTCCAGTCCAGACTGTCATTTAGGTGAACACCCAGGTACTTGTAGGACTTCACAGTGTCGAATGTCCGTTCCCTAGGATGCTCACCGGTGCAGGCGGAGAGTGGCAATGGAACATTATTCCATTATTAAGAAGTTAATTGTTGATATCAAGAATTAATATTTTAAAAAGTGACAAATGAATTGTAGATGTCTTTCATTAGAATTCCACTTGTCAGAATTACATTGTGTATTTGTTTGCCAAAAAGCAATTGTTGATATCTACAATGGCTATTCCCACTACTGATTAAATATTAAAAGGGCTTGGCATAGTTTTTGGGGGGTTTAATAGTCATTGTGTGCTGACTAATAATGCAATTTGTAACTCAGAAAGTGTATGTTATGATTATATGCTTATGTATGGTTGATGAGTTTGAAATATTATTTATCTCCATGACCCTCTTTGTCAAAAGAAAAAATTGCAAATGTTGCAAATATTCTTACACTTCATATGCTGTGAATTCTTGCACATCAGTCATATTGTCTTTATTTTTGAAAATGTCTTTAAATTTTTTTTATTGTGTTTTATTTATATTTAAATTATGCATCTAAATTGCACCCCTCCTTGAACCGCCACCTTATTGTGGTGAAGGGGTTTGTGTGCTTGAATGATCCTAGAAGCTATGTTGTCGGGGGCATTACGCCCCTGGTAGGGTCTCCCATGGCAAACAGGTCCTGGTTGACGGGCCAGACTAAGAGCGGTTCACAAGCCCACCATGGATTCAAGATCATCAAGGACCGTTACGTCGCCCGGATTGGCGTTACCGGGGCCCCACCCTGGAGCCAGGCCTGGGGTTGGGGCTTGGCAGGCGCCTGGCGAGTGCCTGGTGGCCGGGCTCAGCCCGAAATGGCGACGTGGGCCCAGCCGCCTTCCAGTAGGCTCACCACCCGCACCAGAGGAAGGTCCATGAGGGGCCGGTGCAATGTGGTTTGCAGGTAACAGCAGTCGTGGCGGGGGGCCTCGGCGACCCTGGACCAAAACTCTGGCCATAGGGACATGGAATGTCACCTCGCTGGGGGGGAAGGAGCCTGATCTCGTGCGGGGAGGTTGAAAGGTACCGGCTAGAGATAGTCGGGCTCACCTCCACGCACAGCTAGCCTGGGCTCTGGAACCCAGCTCCTTGAGAGGGGCTGGACCCTCCACTACTCTGGAGTTGCCCAGGGTGAGCGGCGGCGAGCTGGTGTGGGCTTGCTTATAGCTCCCCAGCTCAGCCGCCATGTGTTGGAGTTCACCCCAGTGAACGAGAGGGTCGCTTCCCTGCGCCTTCGGGTTGGGGATAGGTCTCTTGCTGTTGTTTGTGCCTACGGGCCGAACAGCAGTACAGAGTACCTGGCCTTCTTGGAGTCCCTGGGAGGGGTACTTGATGGTACTCCGACTGGGGACTCCATTGTTCTACTGGGGGACTTCAACGCTCACGTGGGCAACAACAGTGATACCTGGAGGGGCGTGATCAGGAGGAATGGCCTCCCGATCTGAACCCAAGCGGTGTTCTGTTATTGGACTTCTGTGCTAGTCACGGTTTGTCCATAACGAACACCATGTTCGAGCATAAGGGTGTCCATCAGTGCATGCACGTGGCACCAGGACACCCTAGGCCGGAGGTCGATGATTGACTTTGTTGTCGTTTCATCTGATCTCCGGCCGTATGTCTTGGACACTCGGGTAAAGAGAGGGGCTGAGCTGTCAACCGATCACCACCTGGTGGTGAGTTGGATCCGCTGGCAGAGGAGGAAGTTGGACAGACCTGGCAGACCCAAACGCGTATTGTGAGGGTCTGTTGGGAACGCGTCTGGCCGAGAGCCCTCTGTCAGGGAGGATTTCTAGGCGTAGCCAGGGGCCGGAGGGAGTCCGGTGTTGGGAACCACAGGATTTCATCTTTGCTTTTTGCAGATGATGTTGTCCTGATGGCTTCATCAAACCAGGACCTTCAGCATGTACTGGAGCAGGTTTGCAGCCGAGTGTGAAGCGGCTGGGATGAGAATCAGCACCTCCAAATCCGAGGCCATGGTTCTCGACCGGAAAAAGGGTGGCGTGCCCTCTCCGGGTGGGTGGAGTGGTCCTGCCTCAAGTGGAGGAGTTCAAGTATTTTGGGGTCTTGTTCACGAGTGAGGGAAAGATGGAGCGTTAGATTGACAGGCGGATTGGTGCAGCATCCGCAGTTATGATGTGGTTGGTGTACCGGACCATCGTGGTGAAGAAGGAGCTGAGTCGAAAGGCGAAGCTCTCGATTTACCGGTCAATCTACGTTCCCACCCTCACCTATGGTCATGAACTTTGGGTAATGACCGAAAAGGACAAGATCCCAGCGGATACAAGCTGGCGGCAGAAATGAGTTTCCTCCGCATGCAGGGTGGCTGGGCGCTCCCCTTAGAGATAGGGGTGAAAAGCTCAGTCACTCGGGAGGAGCTCGGAGTAGAGAGCCGCTGCTCCTTCACATCGAGAGGAGTCAACTGAGGTGGCTCGGGCATCTGTTTCGGATGCCCCCTGGACGCCTCCCTAGGGAGGTGTTCCAGGCATGTCCCACCGGGAGGAGGAGGAGGCCTCAGGGAAGACCCAGGACACGCTGGAGAGACTAATGCCCCTTTTCCACTAGTACCACCCTACTCGGCTCGACTTTCGACTCACCTCAGTTTGTACGCACGTTTCCATTACGTGTTAGTACCTGGTACCAGGTACTTTCGTAAAATACCTACCTACTCGGCCGGGGTTCCAAGCGAGCTGAGTCGGGAGCCAAAATGTGACGTTGTCGGCAGGCGGCAGGCCACTGATTGGCAAGGGCCTGACGTCACTAGATGCGTCAGGAGAGCGACTCGTTCATAAGAGTCAACCGCGCCATTTTTAAAACGCAAAAACAACAACACGAACACGATCAGAGATGCTGCACAGAAATCAACCCCACAGAGCAATGACGAGGGCAGACATTTCTTTGTCTGGTGGCCTCCATTGCTCCGTAGTTGTTTCGTGTTTGTGTCGCATAACAAATGACGTCCACGCTGGAGTTTCTGCCGTGTTACCACGGCGACCCACTGCCGCTGAGGTGGTACTCTGTTGTAATGGAAAAAAAACTAAACTGAGTAGAAGTCGAGTCGAGCTGCTGAAAGGCGAGCCGAGCCGAGTAGGTACTAGTGGAAAAGGGCCATATGTCTCTCTGGCTGGCCTGGGAACGCCTCGGGGTACCCCCGGAAGAGCTGGAGGAAGTGTCTGGGGTGAGGGAAGTCTGGTCATCTCTGCTCAGACTGCTGCCTCCGCGAACCCGGTCCCGGATCAAGCAGTTGAAAATGGATGGATGGATCTAAATTGCAGTACTTCCCTTCACTCTTTCATATATTATTCTACTATGTTTTTTGTCATGTACCAATATATATACACATACATATATATATATACATACATATATTTGTTTGTGTGTGTATATAGTGTATATATCCATCCATCCATCCATCCATCTTCTGAACCTGCTTGCAGACAACCATTCACACTCACATCCACACCTAGGGGCAGTTCTAGAGTTGTCAATTAACCTAACCTGCATGTCTTTGGATTGTGGGAGGAAGCTGGAGTACCCAGAGAGAACCCACACAGACACAGGGAGAACATGCAAACTCCACACAGAAGGGCCTGTGCCCACTACACCACTGTGCCGTGTGTGTGTGTGTGTGTGTGTGTGTGTATACATATATATACACACACTATATATATATATATATATATATATATATATATATATATATATATATAAAATATACTGTGTAATGATTCATTTAATGTTTTGTACTTCAAATATATTTTACGCACTAAACTAACATTTTCAGCAGAAAGTGGAAATAAAAGCTCTCATGGTGTTAGAACACATGAAACCAATTAAGATAAATAAAGTATTCTGATTGTGATGTTACAGTATGCATCTATTTCTGCTGGTTTGTGACCCGCCAATAAAGAAGAAGAAGAAGAAGAAGAAGAATATCCAGAGGAAGTAAACAATAGATAATACGTGTTGAATGAACTGGAAGACGGTAGATAAATATCTAATTTGTTATTTAAGCAACGATGTACATGCGCATCTTTGCTGCTGGTATTAAGTCGTAAAGTGAAAGCGGAGCAAATGTTCACTGTCGGAGCGCATTCAGTGTGACACCCGGCGGATATAAACAACAGGTATTTGTCCTGGTTTCTCAGTTAATCTGACTCAATGTATTATCTGTAAAACAACAACACATGTGTTGGTATGTTAAAAGTCATAGAAAAACGTACTGAAGCTTGGTACATGTGCTGAAATTAAACAAAAGTTTTCAATAAATGCAATGAAGTCAAAGCGGAAATATAAAGCTCCCACCAGTCCACTGTCGGAGCGCATACACTGTGACACCCGGCGGATATAAACAACAATAACGGCAGCGTGTTGAATCAGCTGGTAAACATCTGATTTTTATTGAAGCAACGATGTCTTCAGCTGAGTGTTTGAGAGAGTTTGTGAAGGAGCGACTAAGTGCTGCTGCTGAAGAAATATTCACAGTTTTTAAACAAACCATCGTCGAGTACGAAGAAGAGATCGACCGTCAGCGCAGACTGCTGGATATCGTTTGGAAACCAGAAATAAAGTTACACAGGATAGGTGAGCACAACTTTATTATTTAAACAACACAACATTTGATCTGTGCACAGCCTAAATAGTTTAAATATATGCAAGTTATTTGTATTATTTATTTTGCTGTGTGTGCCCGCAGAGCTGCAGCATGTCTGTAATAAGGAGGAAGGTCTCACAGAGGAGCAGCTCTTCATCCAGGAGAGGAACTCCAGTCTGGACCAGGAGGACCCAGATCCTCCACAGATTAAAGAGGAACAGGAGGAAATCTCCACCGGTCAGCAGGGAGAGCAGCTGGAACTGAAGCAGGAGACCGACACCTTTGAGTCGACGCCTGCTGATGAAGGAAAGTGACCACAGTGGAGATCAGACTCTGAGCTTGCACCCTGATGAAACTACAGCTGCGGTGGAGAAAGTCAACATACCTGAACCGTCAGAACCAGACAGTGATCACAAACTCCTGATCCGACATCAGAAAGGAGGCAAGCCTGAAACAAAGAATCAACATCGCACAAGTAGACACAGAAACAACGGATACACCTCTACCATGTCAGAGGTTGACTGTGATAGTGACACGGGTGAAAAGTCTTTCCAGTGTGAGACTTGTGGAAAGTATTTTAAGTACAAGGTCACAAATTTGCAAACCCACCTGAGAACACACACAGGTGAGCGGCCATGCCTTTGCAAAACATGTGGGAAGACATTTCGTGATATGACAACGGTGAAAAGGCACATGAAAATCCACACAGGTGAGCGGCCGTACCTCTGTAAAACATGCGGGGAAAACATTTCGTCATATGCCAACGTTGAAAATGCACATGAGAATCCACACAGGTGAGCGGCCGTACCTTTGTAAAACTTGTGGGAAAACATTCACTGACACAGCACTTTTACACTTGAAAAGGCACATGAAAATCCACACAGGTGAGCGGCCGTACCTTTGTAAAACATGTGGGAAAACATTTCGTCATATGCCAACGTTGAAAAACATGTTGAACGCACATATGAGAATCCACACGGGTGCAGGTGAGCGGCCGTACCTTTGTAAAATATGTGGGAAAACATTTTGTCAAATGACAACATTGAAAACGCATATGAGAACCCACACAGGTGAGCGGCCGTACCTTTGTAAAACATGTGGGAAAACATTCAGTGACAGCACACGCTGGAGGAGGCACATGAGAATCCACACAGGTGAGCGGCCGTACCTTTGTAAAATATGTGGAAATACATTTCGTGATACGCCAACATTGAAAACACATATGAGAATCCACACGGGTGAGCGGCCGTACCTTTGCAAAACCTGTGGGAAAACATTCAGTTATATGTCCGCTTTGAAAAGGCACATTCATTGACGGCACTCAGTTGAAAAGGCATTTGAGGATCAACTCGGATGAGATGCCGTATGCTTGCAAAACATTACTAATTCATGTGGGTCAACTTGGAAGTTAATGTTAAATGACTTAAATTTCTTTTTTGGGCTGGATGACTTTTTATATGTAATAATAAACCAAAGTTTTGCTAAGATTAAACAGACAAATGTTCATGTAGAGATTTTTGTCATATACTGGATGAGTTACTCTGTCACATCTCATTTTGTTTTATGGTCTTAAAATCTCTCAGAAGAATTCATATGAGTCCTGATTCAGTTTTTACTGTTACTACAAACGGTTTTGAACAGTTACATTTTAGCTGTAAAGTTGTAAACATGAAAGAAAGAAAATTATTGACAAAAATGTGTTTATTGCATGACTGTAACTTCAATATGTTCTAGAGTCTGCTTTATATGACAAAACACCTCAAACAGCACAATAAAGACAAAGTGATGTCTTTCATCAACAAAAAGAGAAGGAATTAAAGGCTTTAAAAATCCAATTGCGCCTTATTGACTTATCATACAACAAGCTGTGTGCCATTATTTACATAGTAAAGGTATAGCATTGCTGAAATACATCTATGAAACGATTACATTAGATAATGGTTAAATATCTCATTTACCTTCGGTGTTTGATGCAGAGCTGTGCAGGATCAGCTTCACACTGTGGACACGAGATGTGGCTCAGATAACAGTCTGTACCACAGGGAAACATGAGACACACACAATAAGAAACCTGTTAGACTAATCTAAAGACTTTCTCAATGCTGAAAGCCTTTAAACTTCAATGAACGGCGTTTTCTTGTGGCCACAAATGGTAATTGTAATTGTAATTATTATTGATATTATCACATTACAGTAAAATATTCCCTTGAACCAGTTACTTACATAACTGAGCAAACTGATTTAGAGGGAACAAAGACTCATTTTCAATTAACTCAATCACTTGTATCAGTATTTGAACTTTATTTAAATCTAGCTACATTTGTTAAATCAGTTTTTCATATTTAAACATTCAAATCAAACACACAGTCTGAATTGAATGGAGTTTCAGCTGGTCTGCAACACATGGAAATAAAAAATAAATCTTATCTCTTATACGGTATGTATGATGGTATTTCTGACAAAACAAAACTCCAACCCTTACCTGTCTCACCTGTTAGAAAGAGAAGAAATACAAGTTATATTTGTTGTAGGGAGAGAAGAGACAAACAGAGAGAAAACAACGCTCGGAACAAAACCACAACTTTCACAAAGGAGGACGACTACAGGAGAGAAAACCTTTAAACTTTTTTAAAAACCTGAATAATGGAAAGTGAATGGAAACACACACATACACACCGTTCACACACTTTCACTGAGAAGCTGTTTCCATATTTCAACAATGGAGATGTACTCCCACTGAAGATACTACCAGTGAACAACTCTACAGAAACAAAGTGGTACAGCATGAGTTGGTGGCCTTTCAGTTAATCTGTCTATTCACTAATGCTTAGATTATGAGACATTTAACAAGATTAATCCTGGAGAAAGTCCTGCTTTGTTTTGTGAGAATCTGAACACAGGAATGACAATGAAAGACAAATCTACTATGTAAGTGAAAAGTTCATCATTTGAAATAGTGTTTATACTGTATGTTACTGCTAAGTCATAATTACAATGCAGTGATCGTATGGTTGTATGGCAGTCGTGATTTAGTTTTCACAAATCGTAATTACATTTTGACATCTCAAAATGTGAATTTAAGATACCTGTAAAACAGTTTTGACATGTCACAAATATATTTTCACTTGTAAAAATTACATGTCCACTAGTCAGAACTGATTTACAGATATCTTTCATTTAATTATAGATATCAGTAATTCCTTTTTTTCACAATTACATTGTGTATTTGTTTTTGTTTTTTTCGGGTTTTAACGAGCCAAAAAAGCAATTGTTGATATCTACAATATCTATTCCCACTACAGATTAAATGTTAAAAGGGCTTTGCATAGTTTTTGGGGTTTAATAGTCATTGTGTGCTGACTAATAATGCAATTTGTAACTCAGAAAGTGTATGTTATGATTATTGGCTTATGTATAGTTCATCAGTTTGAAATATTATTTACATTTTTACCATTTATAATGTCTGATAAAACTTACAACCTTTCAGTAAGAAGTAATAACTCAGATTTAGAGAGTGCTTGGTATGACATGAATTATTTTTGTAGGTTCTTCAGTTGCTTAAAAACAAAGAAATGTACAGTGTAATGTATGTAAATTCAAATTTATTTATTTAATAAATTTTATTTAATACATTTATTTATTTAGAGCCCAAAATCACAAACATTGTTTGCCTCAGAGAGGGCTTTACAATCTGTACAGTTGTGACACCCTCTGTCCTTAGACCCTCGAACCGAGTCAGGAAAAACTTCAAAAAAACCCTTTATGGGAAAAAGAAGAAACCTGAGGAAGAGCCACAGATGAGGGATCCCTCTCCCTGGGACGGACAGACGTGCAATAGATGCCACATGTACAGAGAACATCATCATCAATCATATAGGGAATTATACATGCTGAGTTCATGGGTTTAGTCCATGTGTGAAGGTATCACAGGTAATGGAAATGAGTCCATGAGTCCAGGTGCATCTCTAGATGTCCTCATATGGAGCTCTGGGCCACTCGACCTTCTCTCCGTACAACACAGACACAGATCATGTCCCCACCAGGCCAGTCAGTGAACCTCAGACAGATGGACCACAACCAGAATCAGTGAGGAACCTGCAAGACTGGAGAGAACAAAGAGGACCGAGGGCTCCGGCAGTAACATGCACTTTACAGGACATAAGAGTATTCACTTTAACCAATTTAACCACCAGTTTAACCAGTTTAACCAGTTTAACAGCTAACTCCAGTTTGCACTATTACCATATCAATTTGCACTGTCTGTGATTTTTTGAAACCATCCACTCTGGGATTTTAGGAAGCTTCTGTCCCTCTCTTGTCCCGTGTTGGAATGATGGTTTTCCTCGGTTTTCTTTCTGCAAACACTGAAAGTGTTCATGGCTGATCAGAAAAACCGCACTCGAAACCGGGAGTTACAAGAAAAGATGGGGAAAGTTTTTTGGACAGTCTTTCCTTGAAGGCATTCTGAGTTGCTTTTGTTTGTTCACATAAAAATTGGCAGAAATATTTGTGAAGACAAAAAAAAAAAACTTGCATGAAGATAGCATAGATAGACAGAAGCATAATCACTACACTCTTTTTCACCTTCATGTTGCAGAGGTACGGCTTTTCACCTGTGTGGATTCTCATGTGAACTGTTAAGCTGCCTCTCAGTCTGAAAGTTTCCCACGTTTTGCAAGTATACGGCATCTCATCCGAGTGGATCCTCAAATGCCCTTTCAACTGTGTGCCGTCAATGAATGTTTTCCCACGTTTTGCAAAGATACGGCCGCTCACCTGTGTGGATTTTCATGTGCCTTTTTAAAGCAGACATATGACTGAATGTTTTCCCACAGGTTTTCAAAAGTGTGTTGGCTCACCCGTGTGGATGCTCATGTGCTTTTTCAACTGTGCCATGTAACTGAATGTTTCCCCACATGTTTTGCAAAGATGTACGGCCGCTCACCCGTGTGTGGATTATCATATGTGATTTCAATGCTGTCGTATCATGAAATGTCTTCCCACATGTTTTACAAAGGCACGGCCGCTCACCTGTGTGGATTATCATGTGCCTGTTCAATGTTGTCATTTGACAAAATGTTTTCCCACATGTATTGTACAAAGATACGGCCGCTCACCTGTGTGGGTTCTCGTATGTGTTTTCAATGTTGTCATATGACAAAATGTTTTCCCACATGTATTGCAAAAGAGTACGGCCGCTCACCTGTGTGGATTCTCATATGTGTTTTCAATGTTTTCGTATGACAAAATGTTTTCCCACATGTTTTGCAAAGGTACGGCCGCTCACGTGTGTGGATTATCATATGTGATTTCAATGCTGTCGTATCATGAAATGTCTTCCCACATGTTTTACAAAGGCACGGCCGCTCACCTGTGTGGATTATCATGTGCCTGTTCAATGTTGTCATTTGACAAAATGTTTTCCCACATGTATTGCAAAGATACGGCCGCTCACCTGTGTGGGTTCTCGTATGTGTTTTCAATGTTGTCATATGACAAAATGTTTTCCCACATGTATTGCAAAGGTACGGCCGCTCACCTGTGTGGATTCTCATATGTGTTTTCAATGTTGGCTTCGTATGACAAAATGTTTTCCCACATGTTTTGCAAAGGTACGGCCGCTCACCTGTGTGGATTGTCATGTGCCTTCTCAAGTGTGTGCTGTAACTGAATGTCTTCCCACATGTTTTGCAAAAGTATGGCTGCTCTCCTGTGTGGATTTTCATGTGATTTCTCAAGTATGTGCTGTCACCGAATGTCTTCCCACATGTTTTGCAAAGGTACGGCTGCTCACCTGTGTGGATTCTCATATGCTTTTTCAACTGTGTCATGTAAGTGAATGTTTTCCCACATGTATTGCAAAGATACGGCCGCTCACCTGTGTGGGTTCTCAGGTGGGTTTGCAATTGTGACTTGTACTTAAAATACTTTCCACAAGTCTCACACTGGAAAGACTTTTCACCCGTGTCACTATCACAGTTCAACCTCTGACATGGTAGAGGTGTATCTGTTGTTTCTGTGTCTTCTTGTGCGATGTTGATTCTTTGTTTCAGGCTTGCCTCCTTTCTGATGTCGGATCAGGAGTTTGTGATCACTGTCTGGTTCTGACGGTTCAGGTATGTTGACTTTCTCCACCGCAGCTGTAGTTTCATCAGGGTGCAAGCTCAGAGTCTGATCTCCACTGTGGTCACTTTCTTCATCAGCAGGCGTCGACTCAAAGGTGTCGGTCTCCTGCTTCAGTTCCAGCTGCTCTCCCTGCTGACCGGTGGAGATTTCCTCCTGTTCCTCTTTAATCTGTGGAGGATCTGGGTCCTCCTGGTCCAGACTGGAGTTCCTCTCCTGGATGAAGAGCTGCTCCTCTGTGAGACCTTCCTCCTTATTACAGACATGCTGCAGCTCTGCGGGCACACACAGCAAAATAAATAATACAAATAACTTGCATATATTTAAACTATTTAGGCTGTGCACAGATCAAATGTTGTGTTGTTTAAATAATAAAGTTGTGCTCACCTATCCTGTGTAACTTTATTTCTGGTTTCCAAACGATATCCAGCAGTCTGCGCTGACGGTCGATCTCTTCTTCGTACTCGACGATGGTTTGTTTAAAAACTGTGAATATTTCTTCAGCAGCAGCACTTAGTCGCTCCTTCACAAACTCTCTCAAACACTCAGCTGAAGACATCGTTGCTTCAATAAAAATCAGATGTTTACCAGCTGATTCAACACGCTGCCGTTATTGTTGTTTATATCCACCAGGGTGTCACACTGAATGCGCTCCGACAGTGAACATTTGCTCCGCTTTCACTTTACGACTTAATACCAGCAGCAAAGATGCGCATGTACATCGTCGCTTAAATAACAAATTAGATATTTATCTACCGTCTTCCAGTTCATTCAACACGTATTATCTATTGTTTACTTCCTCTGGATATTCTTCTTCTTCTTCTACATCGCTGCTGCATATTATTAATCTGTCTCTGGTGTCAGGCTTTGTACCCAAGTCTTTTAAAGTAGCTGTAATTAAACCATTGATCAAAAAACCTACACTTGATGCAGATGTGTTAGCCAATTACAGACCAATATCGATCCTCCCATTTTTGTCTAAGATTCCTAGAGAAAGCCGTTGCCAGCCAGTTATGTAATTATCTCCACAGTAATAGTCTTTTTGAAGATTTTTCAGTCAGGATTTAGAGCTCACCATAGCACAGAAACAGCACTTGTGAAAGTCACCAATGACCTGTTGACAGCATCAGATAGAGGGCTTCTGTCTGTACTTGTCCTGTTAGACCTCAGTGCTGCCTTTGATACAGTTGACCATCACATCCTGTTGCTGAGAATGGAAAAACTGCTTGGTATTAAAGGGTCTGCATTAAACTGGTTCAGATCATACTTATCAGATCGGTCTCAGTTTGTTTATATTAATAATGAATCCTCTGTGCATACTAAAGTCTGTCATGGAGTTCCACAAGGTTCAGTGCTAGGTCCAATTCTGTTTATTTTGTATATGCTGCCCCTTGGCAATATCATCAGGAGGCACTCCATAGATTTCCATTGTTATGCTGATGACACCCAATTATATTTATCAGTGGAGCCAGACAAAACTGATGACAGGCCTGCCTTAAAGATATAAAGGCTTGGATGACCAGAAATTTCCTGCTGTTGAACTCAGATAAAACTGAAGTGATCCTATTAGGTCCGAAACACCTGAGGAACACGTTTTCTCCTAAGATAGCCTTGTTGGATGGCATTAACTGGGCCTCCAGGCACCACTGTAAGGAACCTCGGGGTTTTATTTGATCAGGATATGTCCTTCAACACCCATATTAAGCATATTTCAAGGTCTGCTTTTTACCACCTGCGCAACATCGCAAAAATTCGGCACTTTTTGTCCCAAAGCGATGCTGAAAAATTAGTCAGTCATTGGCTCCCTGTAAAATTTAGAGTGGATTTTAAAATCCTTCTCCTCACATATAAGGCTCTACATGGTCTGGCACCATCATATCTTAATGAATTGATAACTCCTTATCATCCGACTAGAGCGCTGCGCTCCCAAAACGCAGGCTTACTTGTAGTTCCCAGGGTTTCCAGAAGTAGTCTAGGGGGCAGAGCCTTCAGCTATCAGGCCCCTGTTCTCTGGAACCAGCTCCCAGTCTGGGTCCGAGAGAGGCAGACACAGTGTCAGTGTTTAAGAATAGACTTAATAGACTTAAAACCTTCCTTTTTGATAAAGCTTATAGTTAGGGTGGGCACAGGCTCGCCCTTAGTTATGCTGCTATAGGCTTTAGACTGCCGGGCAGGCTCCATTATGACTGCCGGGGGTCTCCCATGATTGCATCGGGCACCTCTCTTCCTCTGATGCATAGGCTCTCTGCTTCCTCTTTCTTCTCTGCTTCCTCTGCTCTCTGCTTCCTCTACTCTTATTATGGTAATAGTGCAAACTGGAGTCAGCTTATAAACTGGTAAAAGTGGCTAAAGTGGTTAAACTGGTTAAAGTGGTTAAAGTTAAAGTAGGTTAAAGTGGTTAAAATGGTTAAAGCGGTTAATGTAAATACTCTTATGTCCTGTAAAGTGCATGTTACTGCCGGAGCCCCGGTCCTCTTTGTTCTCTCCAGTCTTGCAGGTTCCTCACTGATTCTGTGATTCAAGTTTTTTCTTTTTTCCCTAGATAGGGGATGTTTTTGAAGTTTTTCCTGACCCGGTTCAAGGGTCTAAGGACAGAGGGTGTCACAACTGTACATATTGATTGTAAAGCCCTCCGAGACAAACTTATGTTTGTGATTTTGGGCTTTAAATGAATAAATTTGAAATTGGAATTTTCTACCCCTCTGTCCTCGGCTCTGAGGCTTTTGATTCGATGTTACTGCTAAGTCATAATTACAATGCAGTGATCGTATGGTTGTATGGCAGTCGTGATTTAGTTTTCACAAATGGAAACAGTTTTGACATGTTACAGATATATTTTCACCTGTAGAAATTACATGTCCACTAGTCAGAACTGATTTACAGATATCTTTCATTTAATTATAGATATCAGTAATTCCTTTTTTACCACTAAGGATAACAATTAAAGATATCTACACTTGAATTTCCACAGGTTGAAAAAGGATTGCGACTTGCGGAAATGTAATTTCCCATTTGAGATATCAACAATTATATTTCTGATAAACCATTTTGGATATATGGGCGGGGCTCGACATCAACCTGATCCAGCAGTCAGCCTATTTAAATTATCATATTCATTTCAGATGTGTGTGCATGTCATTTAAGATTGATTAAGATTAATGACATTTGTCGTTTTCAGCATAAATTCTGATTTGGATGTCTGAAATGAAGTTCAAGACTTGTTATATTAAATTTTAGATATCTAGAATTTCATGGTAAAAGTTGACTAGTTGTATTTAAGTCACAGATGTCTACAATGAACATTATTCCAATATTAAGAAGTTAATTGTTGATATCAAGAATTAATATTTAAAAAAGTGACAAATGAAATGTAGATGTCTTTCATTAGAATTCCTACTTGTCAGAATTACATTGTGTATTTGTTTGCCAAAAAGCAATTGTTGATATCTACAATAGCTATTCCCACTACTGATTAAATATTAAAAGGGCTTGGCATAGTTTTTGGAGTTTAATAGTCATCGTGTGCTGACTAATAATGCAATTTGTAACTCAGAAAGTGTATGTTATGATTATATGCTTATGTATGGTTGATGAGTTTGAAATGTTATTTATCTCCATGACCCTCTTTGTCAAAAGCAAATAATTGCAAATGTTGCAAATATTCTTACACTTCATGCTGTGAATTCTTGCACATCAGTCATATTGTCTTTATTTTTGAAAATGTCTTTACATTTTTTTATTGTCTTTTATTTATATTCAAATTATGCATCTAAATTGCAGTATTCCTTTCACTCTTTCATGTACTAATATATATACACATATATTTGTTTGTGTGTATATATGTGTATATATATATATATATATATGTGTGTGTGTGTGTGTGTGTGTGTGTATATATATATATATCTATATATGTAAGTGTGTGTGTTTGTGTATATATATATATATATATATATATTAGGTACTGTGTAATATTTCTTTTAATGTTTTGTACTTCAAATATATTTTACTACACACTAAACTAACATTTTCAGCAGAAAGTGGAAATAAAAGCTCTCATAGTGTTAGAACACATGAAACCAATTAAGATAAATAAAGTATTCTGATTGTGATGTTACAGTATGCATTCCATGATATTCAGTGATATGCCCTCTTTGAAAAGGCACATGAAAATCCACACAGGTGAGCGGCCGTACCTTTGTAAAACATGTGGGAAAACATTTCTTGATACAACAACATTGAAAACACATATGAGAACCCACACGGGTGAGCGGCCATACCTTTGTAAAACTTGTGGGAAAACATTTTCTCATATGCCAACGTTGAAAAGGCACGTGAATATCCACACAGGTGAGCGACCGTACCTTTGTAAAACGTGTGGGAAAACATTCATTGACAGCACACAATTGAGAAAGCATATAAGAGTCCACTCAGGTAAGATGGGTGAGCTTTCAGACTGAGCAGTATCTTGACAATCCACATGAGAGCCCACACAGGTGAAAATCGGTTCCCTTGCAACACATGCAGGACAAGATTCAGTTTCCATAAAACACTGAAAAGGCATGTGAGAATCCACACTGGGGAGAAGACGTATATTTCCACTACATGTGGGAGAGCTTTGAGCTGCCATGTTTACCTGACAGCCCACACGAGAAGAGCTCATTTTGCTTTGCAACACCAGTGGAAAAGATCCGAGATTCAAGAATTATTTGTTATGTGCACAACAATTACATGGAGCAGTCGTTGGCAATGACGTTCTTGAGTCACAAGCTCCTTTTTAACAATGTTCAAAAAATGTTGTTTGGAGATGAAAGAATCTCTCTACACTCTTGCAGTAGGAGTTTCTCTGTAGTTCAATGTCAAATGTTTTCCACAAACATGAGACCTCAATGTCTTCATGTAATGTTTGTGTGACTGCATTACTTATATTTCTGTATCAAAAGTAAACTGAAAGAACTGTAATCTCTCAGATTGAGGGGAAAATGTTACTGTCACCATGAGTGCACATTAAAGGCTGCTGAAATAAAGGTGTGATGTTGATGGTTGTTGTTTTTAACAGATGTGTATTTCTGAAGCATCTTAGATCGATTCAGTTTAAACATTGAGAGGGACTCAAAATCCACGCAACTTTGGTTGTTTTTAGTAGTTCTATATGAAGCCTCCTACACATCTTTGTAAGAAATCACATTTTAGATTTTACAGTGATCGACAGTAACTCTCAGCTCTCAAAGCTCAGGTGTCTTTTTGCCCGTTCTTCAAGATTCAAGATTCAAGATTCAAGAATTTATTGTCATTACACAACAATTTACATCAGCAATCATTGGTAATGAAATTCTTAAGTCCCAGGCTCTCCTAACAATGCTAAAGAAACAAGAAACAAGAAAAGCAAAAAGATAATTTAGAAAATAAAATAACAAATAAAATAAAATTTAAACATAAATAATAAACAGAGTAAATAATAAACTAGAGTAATAAAATAAGTAAGAGACCTTAAAATATAAGTTATGCAAATAAAATATAAACTGTAAATGTAAGTAGGTATTATAAGTAACATATATACAATAGATATATATACAATAGAAGAATATATGCACAGCAGAAGTGGGGGGTTATTATGGTAAGAAGTGGTGGTGCTGTGAACACAGTTTAAAAGTCTTATGGCCTGCGGTATGAAGCTGTCCCTGAGCCTGGTGGTTCGGGCTCGAATGCTGCAGGAACCGTCGGCCAGACGGCAGCAGGCAGAACAGTTTGTAGCTGGGTGACTGGGGTCCTTAATGATTTTGGTGGCCTTCTTCCTACACCGCTGGGTGTAGAGGTCCTCCATGGATGGCAGCTCCGTCCTGGTGATGTGCTGAGCAGCTTTCACCACCCTCTGTAGAGCCTTACAGGTTGAGGGCGGTGCAGCTGCTGTACCAGGCAGTGATGCAGCCAGTCAGGATCCTCTCTATGGGTCACCTGTAGAAGCTGCAGAGGATCCTGGAGTCCATGTTGAGTCCTCCGCAGCCTGCTGAGGAAGAAGAGCCGCTGTCTGGCTGACTTTGTGATAAAGTCAGTGTGATGAGTCCAGGTGAGGTCCTCACTGATGTGAACCCCGAGGAACCTGAAGCTGCTGACTCTCTCCACCGTAGTCCCGTTGATGGAGAGGGGGGCGTGTTCCTCTCTCTGCCTCCTCCTGAAGTCCACGATCAGCTCCTTAGTTTTGCTGACGTTGAGATGGAGGTTGTTGTCCTGGCACCAAGATGTCAGGGCTCTCTGACCTCCTCTCTGTAGGCCGTCTCGTCGTCGCCGGTGATCAGGCCAATGACGGTCGTGTCGTCAGCAAATTTGATGATGGTGTTGGAGCTGTGGGTGGCCACGCAGTCATGCGTGAACAGGGAGTACAGCAGAGGGCTGAGCACACAGCCCTGGGGGGCGCCGGTGTTCAGAGTCAGGGTGGAGGATGTGGTGCTGCCCATCCAGCACAGCCTGGGGTCTGCTCCGTCAGGAAGTTCAGGATCCAATCACACAGGGCGCTTGTTGAGCCCGAGGTCTCTGAGCTTGGTGACGAGCTTGGAGGGCTGCGATGGTGTTGAATGCTGAACTGTAGTCAATAAACAGCATTCTCACATATGTGTCCCTCTGGTCCAGGTGGGAGAGGGCAGTGTGGAGGGTGAGGGCGATGGCATCTTCAGTTGACCTATTGGGCCTGTAGGCAAACTGAAGTGGGTCCAGTGAGTCCGGGATGGAAGAGGTGATGATGATGATTTGAACTAACCGCTCAAAGCACTTCATGATGGTGGAGGTGAGTGCTACTGGGCGGTCGTCATTCAGGGAGAGGATTTTGGTTTTCTTGGGGACAGGGACAATGATGGTCTCCTTGAAGCATGTGGGGACTTCTTTTTTCTCTTATTAGCTTATGATATTGATAAAGAAAAAAAAGTTTGGTAATCTATGTATTACTTTACTCTGCTACTGCAATTAAAAGAACATATTTCAATGTTCTTGGTACATGTGCTGAAATTAAACAAAAGCTTTCAATAAATGCCATGAAGTCAAAGCGGAAATATAAAGCTCCCACCAGTCCACTGTCGGAGCGCATTCAGTGTGACACCCGGCGGATATAAACAACAATAACGGCAGCGTGTTGAATCAGCTGGTAAACATCTGATTTTTATTGAAGCAACGATGTCTTCAGCTGAGTGTTTGAGAGAGTTTGTGAAGGAGCGACTAAGTGCTGCTGCTGAAGAAATATTCACAGTTTTTAAACAAACCATCGTCGAGTACGAAGAAGAGATCGACCGTCAGCGCAGACTGCTGGATATCGTTTGGAAACCAGAAATAAAGTTACACAGGATAGGTGAGCACAACTTTATTATTTAAACAACACAACATTTGATCTGTGCACAGCCTAAATAGTTTAAATATATGCAAGTTATTTGTATTATTTATTTTGCTGTGTGTGCCCGCAGAGCTGCAGCATGTCTGTAATAAGGAGGAAGGTCTCACAGAGGAGCAGCTCTTCATCCAGGAGAGGAACTCCAGTCTGGACCAGGAGGACCCAGATCCTCCACAGATTAAAGAGGAACAGGAGGAAATCTCCACCGGTCAGCAGGGAGAGCAGCTGGAAATGAAGCAGGAGACCGACACCTTTGAGTCGACGCCTGCTGATGAAGAAAGTGACCACAGTGGAGATCAGACTCTGAGCTTGCACCCTGATGAAACTACAGCTGCGGTGGAGAAAGTCAACATACCTGAACCGTCAGAACCAGACAGTGATCACCAGCTCCTCTCTCTACAAGTCACCAAGAGACGAGATCTGAAAGGGAGCAAGTCGAAAACAAAGAATCAGCATCGCAAGAGTAGTCGTCCAGGTAACAATAGACCATCGACCATGTCAGAGGTTGACTATGATAGTGACACAAGTAAAAAGTCTTTGCAATGTGGCATCTGTGGAAGAGAGCTGTTGTGCAAATCAAAACTTCAGAGGCACCTGAGGACCCACACAGGTGAGCGGCCGTACACCTGCAAGATCTGCAAGAAAAGCTTCTGCGACAATTCGGCACTGAACAGACACACAACGATTCACACAGGCGAGAAGCCGCATACCTGCAAAATATGTGGGAGGGCTTTCAAGCTGAAACGGGAAGTGGCAGAGCACACGAAAAGAGCCCACACGCGCAAGAACCCGCACCTCTGCAAAACGTGCGGGAAAAGATTCAATCATGTCTCGGTGCTGAAAAGACACATGATAATCCACACAGGTG